>CM048846.1:55045769-55063269 GCA_026545225.1 Cornus controversa | reverse complement strand
CGGTTATGGTACAATTTGGTGTGTCCACTGTTGAAGCAGCTATGAACTTGGGAAGGGAAGCTGCTGAATACATCAGCGGGACATTCATAAAAGTATGTGTTTGAGCTTTGATGTTTTATTATTATTATTGTGGACATTCATAAAAGTAGGTGTTTGAGCTTTGCTGTTTTATCTAGATCAAATCAACAAAGCTTTATGTAAACTACTTGGGATTGGCTTTAGAAATGCTTTCTCTGTATCAAGCTTCAAATGCCTGATAGAGATTGTTGGCCATCTTATATTTTCTTGAAAACCTTGACCAAAATCTTTGTGAGTTCCTTTTTTTTTTCCTTCCTTTTTGGTTGTTGGGGCATGTTCAATGTCAATTATGTCACCTCCTTGTTGATGCTCTCTTTAGTCAACTCTGTATGTGGGTAAACCATTTTTAGTTGATATGCCTCATCTTGTCCCTAATTGGCACTGCTTCCCACATCACGCTAAATCATTCATCCCAAAGGTGTGCTTTAATGCAGTTTTAGTTAATGAGATCAGAGTGGGGTTCAGTTATGATGTTGAAGTATTGGGAGATGATTTAGAAATCTTAGGAATAAGAATTATAAATGTGACTTAATAAAACTTTCTTTCAGCTTATTGGAGTTGTGTTGGAATCTCTTGTTTTTAATTTTTTTGCAATTTTCATATGCATTGTGAAAGAACTATGTAACATCGTGTTGAGACTTCTAATTCTTGTGACACCCCCCAATTTCCACATGAGTTGGCTAGGCTCCCATACGAAAACGGGGAGGCATCAGGCAATCGACAATAATCAAGCACAGAATACAAGATGCAATAAAGAAAGAATTTAATAGCAGAAATGAAATCTAATAAATATTAAATTCCAAACCATAAATCTCTATAACTAATTCATAATTTAATTCGGAGTATATACCAAAATCCTCAATTAAATACAACTCGAGAATTCATAACTCAAGGACCCTAATATCCAAAACTGGAAATAAACACTAGTCTAATAATATGGAAAATAAAATAGTATCAAATCCCTACTCTGAAAAGACTAGAATAGAATGTAGACACGTGAATATAAGAAGAATTCCGAACTCAACTGTGGCTAAAACTGCCAGTGACTTGAAAGTTTATCAATAACAAGTGGGTTAGTCCCACGAGCAAGTCCTCTCCACTACAACCCAACATAGTACAGATAAACCCACCATCTCCATGAATATAACAAAGAACCCATAATATCATCCACAAATATTAAATATATATAAGTGATCAATAATGAAAGTATAAGTAACTCAACTATGCCTGCAAATTTGATAATTATAAATAAGCAACTCAACCATGCCTGCAATTATATAAAAATGAATAAATAGGCAACTCAACCATGCCTGCAAATAACCACGTACCCGGCAACTCAACCATGCCATAACAACTAAATCATGCTAATTGGTACCGGTGAGTTTGACTTATTAGCCAGCCCACAGTGGTTCAAAATACACCTAAACAATTCACAATGTGATAAAAATCAACATAGATATATTTGACAATTTATCTGAATGTATCTCACAATTATCACATGGAAGTAACAGCCTAAGCTCTTAGCATAATCAAAAGATTTCAACACAACTATTAAAGCAACCATCATCATAACCTAAAATCCCAAAGCAAACAACACACTAAACATCAACATGTTTGAAAATTAAACAATTAATGCACTACACAACTTTAATCCTATCAAACTAGTTCATAGAATTTAGAAAAGAAAACAATCACACATATAATTCAAGTAGTAGCATAAGGAAATTGCTGAAAAATAAAATTTCCTCCAAATATTATAAAATAAATAAATAAGAAACCTAATAATTAAAACTACTAAATATGAAATTTTAGTCAATTCTGAGTTCGTTTGGTCCACGAACAAAATTCTTCAAATATTCAGCAGTCTTCCTATAGGATGAAAACGTGATTTTGGAGACCTAGACGAAGGTTTTCGGCCAAAAAATGACACGGGCCAGTAGCTAAAGCTATTGGGTCGTTTTTGATCGAGAATGAGTCTTGTGGATTCAAAACAAGTTTGTCGAAAATTTTGTCCTGACACTGATCTGATCACGGGAATTAAATGTAAATTCATACAACACGATTTAACTTACTACATATAAATTTCATAAACGAAATTCTAGATTTTGGTCAATATATATATTTTCCAAAAACAAAACCCTAGTTCCTATTAATATATATATTAGAAACGAATAGTGTGACATAATACATTCATGCTTTATAAAAAAAAACATATATACATATAGATCGTTTTATAGATGAAGAGTTTATAAATTCAAAGGGGAAGAGAAGAAAAGGTACTTCTTGGAAAACAGAGGTAGAAATCACGTAAGCACAAAGCTCTTTGCTGATCCTCTTCAATTCCTCTTGTCAAATCCCCCCTAGGGCTTGTATTTCCCTCGCTTCCTCTCTATATCTCTCTCTAAAAATATACATATAATGAAATATTGAAATTTGTAAAAAACCGTAACATATTAACACATATATATATTCTTCCTTAAAATGTAAGGGCTTGGGTGTAAATAAAATAAACCCATCCCTTCCACCCATGAGCCCAAACATACACTAAAACAAAACCCAATCCAAAAAAAATAAAATAATAAATAAATTAAATCCAACTAAAAATATTTAAATAAGTAAACACAATTAAATTAAAACCTAATTAATAACATGCAATTAAATCCAACTAAATTCAAAAAAATAAAATATTTAAGTTTCCATAAATCCAATTAAACCCAATTAATTTATTTATAAAAATGAGGGGTATTACAATTCTTCTATTGTTATTTTCATACATTTGTGGAGAACTTCTGATCTCTCTCTTTTTTTTTTCTTTCTTTTCGTTCTCTTATTTTATATGGTGATATTTGTGTTGTGAAGCCCATAAAGCTAGAGTTTGAGAAGGTTTACTATCCATATCTATTGATTAGCAAGAAGAGATATGCTGGTCTTCTTTGGACAAATCCTGACAAGTTTGACAAGATGGATACTAAAGGTGAGCAAGAGTGTCTTACAACCGTGTCAGCTTCTGTATATTCTGCTGTTGACCTAGTCTTTTAATTTATTGACTTCTGTTGATAGGCATTGAAACAGTTAGAAGGGACAATTGTCTGTTAGTAAAAAACCTGGTAAATGAATGCCTTTACAAAATACTAATAGACAGAGACATTCCTGGTGCTGTTCAGTACGTCAAGAATACCATTTCAGATCTTTTGATGAATCGCATGGATTTGTCTCTTTTGGTTATTACTAAGGTAATTAAATTTCTTGGCTGGTGGTGTTGCTATTGGCTACTTGCAATGTGTAACAGAATCCCTGATTTATTTTGACAATAATTTGAAAGTTATTTTACCTACACTAACCTTTTCAGTTTTACAGGGATTGACAAAAACAGGAGATGATTATGAAGTGAAGGCAGCACATGTTGAACTTGCTGAGCGGATGCGTAAGGTTTGTTGTACATCACTAATCTGATCATTCACTTCATGATTGTATATTGATTGATTGCCCATTCGCTTTGACTGTACATTGATTGATTGCCCAATATACCATTGTATCTATATCTACATGCTTGAGGCATCTCACATTATAATATTTGAAAATCCAAGTTGACATTTTTAACTTTTTTGGCACTGAGATATGACAATCTTTGAAATGGGTTAATCATTGTTTGATAGCTTAGGGGCTGTTTGATAAAACTGAAAATTAAGCACTGAAAATTTTAAGTATTGAATTTTAAGCACTGAAATTTTAAGTGATGAAGTTATTAATTTGAAAAGCTATTTGATAGTCTTAATTTTAAGCGTTGAATTCATTAAGATTGTTTGCTAAATACAAAGCCGTAATCTGAAAATTGTAAAGATTACATTGTTGCCCTCACTATCCTTACTTGTAACATTGTTATAAAAGATATTGTTATAAAAATTGATACAACAACTAATTTCACTCAAACATATTTTTTCATCAAGGGATAAGTTCATTAAATGAGTCTAAATTGTATTTCACAAGTGTTTTTTTTTTCGTCCTTTTGGGCTGTTATTATTGATGGATAAATATTTTCCCTTCATCTTGTCAGTATTTTGCTTTCCCAGTATTCTTTGTTAATATTATATTTGCCTATTATATTTGATAATTTTAGTATTTTTAAATTATTTAATAGTATTATTTTTTTTGCTCTATTTTGGTTGAATTACTTGAATTTTGTTGTTAATGTTCAATATTTTAATTTGTGGTAGAATAAATTTAAATAAAATGTACTTCACAACATATATATGTGTGTGTGTGTGTGTGGAGGGTTCTAGAATATAAGATAAAGATGTAGAAATAGTAAAAATATCTATGATGTGTGTGTGTGGAGGGTTCTAGAATATAAGATAAAGATGTAGAAATAGTAAAAATATCTATGATATTTTAGTGGAGGCGATACTATAAAAGGCGTATAATTCATTAAAAAACAAAAAGTGAAATATACAAAATATAAACAGAATATTCCTGCTCTAAAAATACATATGCAAGTATTTTATTAGCAAAAACTTTACCCTAACTTTGTCTTTTATGAAATAATCGTAAATATGTACAAACTTTACCCTAATTTTAGCATTCTTGGTGAGAAGACTTATGTGTAAACGGATGGTATTGGAGATTTTTTTATATACAGAAGTTACAGAGGAATATGAAACTTTACCCTAATTTGCAGAGGAGAGTTATGTGAAAACGGATGGTATTGGAGATTTTTATTTTTATGCAGAAGTTGCAGAGGAGGAATCGTGGAAGAAGTTGAATATGAAACTTTACCCTAATTTTAGCCAGAAGAATTATGTGAGAAGAGTTATGTGAAAACGAATGTTATTTGGAGATTTTTTTTATAAAGAAGTTGCAAAGGAGGAATCGTTGAAGAAGTTCAATATGAAACTTTACCCCAATTTGCAGGGAGTTATGTGAAAACGGATGGTATTAGATATATTTTTTTATATATAGAAGTTGCAGAGGAGGAATCGTTAAAAAAGTTGAATATGGCAGAATATCTCAAGACGGTAGGTTATTTGTTTAAAAGGCACCGTAAAAACGTTTTCAAACACTTATTTAAAAAATTACTGAACCTTTTCAGTTTTAAGCGCTGAATTGGGTTATCAAACATGCCCTTAAGTCGGCACTCTGAACGGATTAAGCGCTTATCTAGTTAAGTGCGTTTGATATGAATATCACTGAAAACAGTAAGCACCACTTAAAATGGGGTAAAATTTTAAGTGACAAGGATATCACTTAATGCTAAACACTGAAAATTCAAAAAGATAGTAAAAGATATTTATTTTTTAATTATCATTTAAAAACTTCAGCACTTAAAATTCAGCTCTTAAAATTTTCAAGTTAGATCTGTACATTGATTGATTGCCCAATATATGATTGTATCTATATCTAAATGCTTGAGGCACCTCACATTATAATATTTGAAAATCCAAGTAAACATTCTCATAACTTTTTAGTAGGGGTGGCATTTAGGCGGGTTCGGGCGGTCAATAACCCATTACCACCCATCTATAACGGGTCATAAACGGGGTGGGCCAACCCGCATTGATTCACAAATTAAACAACTCATGCCGTCAGCACTTCACCTACTAGTGCTACAAAGAAATTAACTACCACATTTGAAGACTTGATAAGTGCTACAAAGAAATGAAAAGCCAAGTGAGTGCAGTTTACGCCCCTCATCTGTGCTGAAAACCTCAATTTCTCATCTTCTTTGACATTCAACTTCGCCATGATCTCTTGTTGGATTTTTATATTTCTGCTAAAGGGTTTGTCTCAAGGAGCCAGAAAAACCAAGTGAGTTTACTTGCATCCATTTCATCTTGTATATCACCCACATTCACCCCTAATGATGTACGGGATGTGGAGGTAGAAGAGGAGATACGCATATACTCTTCAAAAGGCTCATACAATTTATCAGTAGCTATCTCGAAAAAATGTCATGAGATTATAAAAACAAAATTGAAGAGAAACGAAATACAAGCAACAAATCCAGATCTAAATTCATCAACCCCACAAAAGACGTATATGACCCACCTCAGCAAACCAATAATTTGGAACAAGTGAAAAACAAAATCTAAAAAAATAATTAAAGCATCAACGAAATACAAGCAACAAATCTAGATCTAAATGCATTAACTCCACAAAAGACGCATATCAGACCTGCATAAGCAAATCAATGATTTGAACCAAATGAAAGGCAAAACCTAAAACAATTGAAGCATGTAAAAACCAATCTTACAAAAGATCAAAACCCACCAATCCAGTTGCACAAAAATTCAAATTCCCTCAAGAAAATCACATCCCAAACAATTTGAAAAAATGAAATAAAGGAGAAAAAGAAGAGTTGCATACAAAGCAATCGTTGTCAATGGTGAAGATGTACTTCTTGGAGATCATGTACCCGACGCATCGGCAAGCAGAGTCCTTCGTTTGCGTCTACTATTCACCTACGATTGAGGTCCTTGTAACCATCTCTTCGAGAACCTATGAACTGAAACTGAGAGAGAAAATGGTTCATGATGAGAACTTAGAGATAGTCTCAGAGATGCTAGATAGGGTTTGTATTTGTGTCACGTCCCGAATCTCAAAGACCCGAGTTACGACTAAAAGAAAATATAAGAAAAGAATCAGAGATGCTAGATAGGGTTTGTATTTGTGTCACGTCCCGAATCTCAAAGACCCGAGTTACGACTAAAAGAAAATATAAGAAAAGAATAGAAAAGGATCCGAACCCCGAGCCGACATCAAAGTCGTCACTGCGGAAGCGATAAACAACTTAACTATAATTAGCATACAATAAACATGCTCAATAGAGAAGATAAATCACAAAACTTTTGATTATGACATGTCATACAAGTACAGAAGTACTAAGCCAACAGACTGGCCCCGAATAACGTAACATACATGTTATCCAAGTTATACCTACTACATGCAAGTATAACTACAAAACACCAAAAAAAGAAAAATGCCACGTCAAGCTTTCTGGAGCTCAAGCAACATCCTTTCCGTCCTTATTTCCTGAAAAATGTGGTACATCTGTAGGGTGAGCAACGACGGCTCAGTAGAAATGACTCAACTGTCCCCCCCTAAACATTTCAGACTGAAGTAAGAATTCCTAAGGGAACATGCACGCAACGTTGTTCTTTCTAACATGTTCCTATTTCCCTTTCCACATGCTTCACAAGTATTCACTAAAATACATTTACACATAAGCATGAAATATAACCTGCCCATAAACAATGAAGCCATAACTCGTCCATAACAACGGAATAATAAACCTATTTATAATGATTTAAAAAGCGTAAAACTTGAAATGAACAGTTTGCTTATTTAGATGCAGTGCATATGACACACACACACACACACCACATGTAACTCAAATAGTCGTGACACACGCATCAACAGAGCAGTCCTCAGACAGTCCTTCTGTACATTCCGTCATTCCGGATTACTAGTCCGCAGGTCGACGTGAAACCACTGGCCAGTCAGGTGGACTTATCAACCACCAGGCATCTTTGTGCCTCTATTTTCAATTCCGACTATTTAAAACTTCTCGAAAATCATAACTCACACATGATATGAACAGTATGAAAAAAATGATCAATATGAACAATGTAATAACAATGTCCATAATAATTATCCTCATAGCATTGGTTCTACATCTATGTGCACCAAGCTTTCAATGAGTCATTCCTTAAGCAAAATTCCATGTGAGTAAATGTCTCTTTTCAATAGGGCTTTAAACCTTCAAATCCTTTTCAATAGGGCTTTAAACCTTTAATTTCAATGCTTGCATATATATATAGTATCAAAGCATAACCAAATTCATAATTTAACCAAAGTAGTACATCTAGGCAATTTATATGCTACCTAGCAAGCATACTTGAACTTTCAAATCAAATATATTAAATTAACACCAAATCATGCTTTAGTACATTCTAAGCATAATTTAAAGCATTTAAACAATTCCAGTTCCATGCCAAAAGCCATGTTGCACCGTGGAGCCCTAGTTCCATACATTAAAGTGTGGTCAAAATTCCAAAATTTCCCCTAAGTGTTACCTATCATGCTCAACATGTTCAAAAGGCATATACAAACACTTAGGCACTTTAAATAACCACCTAGCATGCATTTTCAACTAATGTGCACATGAATGACCAAAATACCCCTAATGGTCCATAAGTTGTCCAATGAATTCAAATGAAACCCAATCCATCCATTAGCATTCCTACACATTAATTAATTAAAATATAGGATACTTGAACACACATTAGCAAACAAAGCATACATGTCACTACTTTTTCCAAAATACTATTCTTGAACAAAAGTTAAGCTTTTCATTTCAAGACACTAACGGATGACCCAAGACTTCCATAATTTATAATCATTAACACAATTACTATAAAAGTAATTTAGAACTTCTAGCTCTTACACAACACTAGAGTTATCATGCAATAAAGTGTACTTTAATTTCAAATTAAGAGTACAAGTGATCCAATGGTATACATGTCTCAATGGTAAACCTCCCTAATAATGCTAATAGGCATAATCCAAGGTCTAAACACATTTAGCATGCTCAAAACACAAAAGCCCCAAATTTTCATGAAATAAAGTAAACTTTAATTTACACATTTTGCAATTCATGTTAGAATCTCAACCTAACACTTCCTAAAGTCTTAGGACATTAGAAGAGGAAGTTAAATTCATTCCTACCTTAAATCCAAGAAGGATTGAAGAAACCCCCAAATTGAATTTTGAAATTCAATTTGAAATCCTAACTTTTCTTCAAAAGCTTTAATGGAGAAATCAATGGAAAGGAATGGAAGTCTTCAAGTCCCAAAGCTTCCAATACTACAAACCATACACCACACTCATTCTTCAAACTTCAATAATTGAAAAAGAAGATGAAGAGAGGAAGTAGAAGAAAAAGATGGACAAAAGTGGTGGAAAGAAACACTTACATGCCACTAGCACCAACACTAGCCACCACTAATAACCTTGGACCAAGCCTAGCCTTCAAGCACCTTCAATGGAGGAAGAAAGAGAGCAAAATGAGAGATGGAGAGGAAAAAGAAAGGGCTGGCAGAACTTATGGGGAAGAGAGGAAGACAATTTTGACTTTTATAACTCAAAACCTATAGATATACATCTATATCTCCCACCCCTTCTAGAAGCTTCTAGACTCCCCCAAGTAAAAAGTCTCTTTTACCCTCCATTTTACTCTAAAACTACCACAATGCCATTCTTTTTCAAAGAATTTTCGATGGTGCCATCCATAATACGAAATTACTAAAATACCCTTCACTTTAAAAGAAATGCCGAAATCGTCCCAAATCTTTTTGGAAAAGACTAACATATCCTCATGTCCCACCATCCCGTAGAACTATTCTTTAACTTTGAAAATGCCCGGGATCAAACCAATACTTGAAATTGGAAACCCGAACATCCAAACATATTCTAAACTTAGAAATGAAATAATAAAAATAAAACATTTTAATAAAATAAAATAATAATAATAATAATAAAACATTTAATTAAAAAAAAAAAAAAAAAAAATTTCAGGATCTCACAATTTGGGTGGCTAGGTTTGATTAGTAAGTTTGAGAGAGCAACGAACAGAGAGGCTAGGGTTTGATTCGTAAGTTTGAAAGAAAGCAAAGGAGAGAGAGAGAGAGAGGAGTCGCAATGGGCTATGGTTCTATGTTTGAACGACCTCTGAAAAAACTAAAGTTATGTTTGGGCGGGTTGATAGTGGGTACCCACTATCAAGCCGTTAATGACCAGCAAACGTTGACATTTTTTTAACCTGATTCGTTACTTAAACCACTCACCCAACGGTTATTACTAAGTGGGCAGGTTCATGGGTTAAAGCCCAATTTGCAGCCCTACTTTTGAGTCACCTCATATGACAATCTTTGAAAATTCAAATTGACAGATCCTTAAATTCAAACTAATTGGTTTAGATCTAAAGAACTGGACATGTGCGGTTCTTTAATTTATATATTTATATATAGACATCTGCAGCTCTTGTTTTGTAGAACTCCAATTCAAATTCTAGTGGTTTTGGTTTTAAATTTTTCTTAGTACAATGATAGCCTTGATTGTGTAGACTGCATTTATTAGTTGTGTTCAGTTGCCTGAAACTGCAAGTCACTCTTCAGCTTTTGATGCTGTCATGCCCCAAAATTCAAGCCGCCTGGACACCCCCAGTCCGAGTCCGAGCCCGAGCTCCTGGTCATGAGGTGTCACACTAGCTCGGTCAATGCCCCATGACCTCGGACCAATGCGACAAAATCAAATCATATCCAACACCCTCGACTCCGATCCGGACTACCGAGATCATTATTAATCGCGGAAGCCTTTCTATCACATTATCCATTTCCCACCCGAAAACCCTATCCAAGACTAGTCCATATCAATCTCTAGTCTCACACTTGCGGAATTGTAATCTCATAAATTATTGCGTAATTATATCTTAAGCCATCTTCACTAATGGCCCTCAATGATCACCAATCAAAACTATTCACTCAACTTAGCTCAACTCAACACCAGGGAGTTACGATCCATTGTAACTCTACGATGCATCGTATATCCATCGTAACATGTATCGAAATGCACGAGATTTGGCAACCAATCTTCCTCAAGTCTATGATATATCGTAATGTGTATTACGATCCATCATAGATTCTTAGGCAACAATTTCTCAATTTCTACCATTGGACAATTTTACATCTAATTCATCCATCATCCTTCACATACATTCTCCAAAATCACACACTTATCTGCCAATGCCCATAGCATGCAATTACAATAACAAAAACATAAAATCACCATTTAAAATGGAAATATCCAATATACACATGCATGGGATCTAATCTAGGCATAAGTGCCAACATGTACGTTCTCCACAATATAACCTCGTTACATATTTCACATGTACACAATTCTAAATCGAAAGTGATAAGATACATCAAAAATGCATTTAGTCCACATTTTGGACATGCATCAACAAAATTATCCAAAAATAGTCTCTATTCTCCACAACCTATTCAAGGTTGGTGTAAATCCGCCACCTCCTTGCCGATACCTGAAATGTTTCTTGTTGAAGGATTTATATATTTAAGTTACACCGACTCCAACAGCTTAAGCTTTTGGAGTAAATAGTTCTTAACATGGTATCAAAGCCAAATGTCTCGTGTTTAAACCTCACCGTCACGTTGATAATTAAAATTGAAACACGTGTTGGACCAAAAGAAGGCCACACGTGAGGGGGCGTGTTGAAGGATTTATATATTTAAGTTACGCCCACTCCAACAGCTTAAGCTTTTGGAGTAGATGGTTGGTAACATTTTTATAATAAACATGGGACGAGCTCTTGCATGCTCAGTAGAACCCCTAAAACATGTTTCTTAAAGCCCCATGAATACCACACACAACATAATCGTAATATATGCAAGGTCACATGCTAACACCCATGTCATGCATCATATGCATTGTATGCATCATGCTATGCCCCCCCTTGTGTCACACACAACCGAGGACTCGGACTCTGATAAAGGCCCATCCGGTTTCATACCATCCATTCAACACCCAAACTCCAATGTCAGTCTATTTGATTTTACATTCGAATTCCATGATCGGTCCATTCGGTGTTCCTATCCCTCCTCGCATTCACTCTCAAACTAAGTATGTGCCGTGAATGAACATTATATATGTATATGCTTATCTCCACATGCTCTCATGTCAAATGTGTACACAATACTTTACAATTCATGTTCCACACATAAAGCTTGCATTTACATTCTCACTGGGGCATAAAATTAAACACATGTATTCCACTGTTGCGTCTTTATAAATCATGTAAAGACCACATTTATACATATTTAATACTAAAATATAGCTTTTAACCACATGAAACACTAGTTAGATGCCCTAGACATCCAACCTACTCACAAACACTCCAGAAATCATGAGTTAGACATCCCTACCTCGGTTTAGACAAGCTTCTAAACAAAAGCCCTAATTCCACCGGAATGAAAATCACCCAAATTCAACTTTGTTCGGTCTAATTGAAAGCCCTCGTCGTGTATTATGACCTTTCCTTCTTCAGTGTCTTCCAGATAGGGATGACAACGAGGCGGGGCGGGGCGGGTTTTGACTTTCCCGTCCTCGCAACCGTTTAACTTTTCCCGCCCCGCAACCGATTATAAATGGGGCGGGGCGGGGCGGGTTTTGACTTCCCCATTCCCATAAATGTTTAACTTTCCCCGTTCCGCACCGTTTATACTTTTTTTTTTAATGCAAAATTTTTTATAATAATATATCTGATATTTCGATACATATACACCAAAAACACACATTTAAGTACATGGAACACAATGGCTAATATTGAGTTATCCATTACTGATATAATAAACTTGTATAGTTGTATGATATATATAATATTAATATTTTCTTTATATATTATATATATAAGTATAAATATATATATATACTTAAACAGCGTGGGGCGGGGCGGGTACCCGTCGGGGTAGGGTCTTACCTCGTCCCTGCCCCGTTTAAACGCGGGTTATTTTTCCTAACCCCATCCCCACCTCGTTTCCTTAAACAGTTCCTTAAACGAGTTTTAAATGGGGCGGGGCGGGTACCCGACGGGGTGGGGGCAAATTGCCATCCCTACAGTTCCAGATCACCTTTAAGCCCTCCAAAATTTAGAGAGAAGGAAGATGAAACGAAGGAGAAGAGAAAACACACTTGGCCGACTATTTTAGAGAGAGAAATGTATGGCTAAATATCAGTATTTTGATATTTATAGCCTCAGTCGCGTAAAATGACCACAATACCTCCGATCACTTAATGCACCTTTCCGACCTCCGTTTTTGATTCCAAAAACTCCTACGGTCTTGAAATCAATTCCTTATCTTTCAAAACATTTCAAATGGTCTAAAACCAAAAAGTAAACTTTCTCGGAAAAATATCCAGTTTCCAGAGCCCACCCGGGTCATGTCCTGGGCCCCGTCGACCCAAAAATCCCAAATTGAGTCAAATAACTCCAAAATTTTTCTGAACCTCTAAACAAGTCCCCAAACATGCATTTCACATTTAAAACATGCATACCATTATTTAACATCATTCAAAATAATAAATGATGAATAAAAAGAAAATCGGCCAAAAATGGTCATGGTCTTTACAGATGCACCTCTTTACTGATGCATCTAAGTCTTTATGTGCAAGGCTAATAGGGAATTACTCAATCTTTCCCATTTTAAAAAATCAATTACGCTCTTTTAATCTTATTGGGAGCTGTTTACTTAAATAATGTGATCAAATGATAAACTAATTCTACTATTTTGCCCTCTAACTCCCATATCACAGTTCAAGACTTCACTCCTTTTTGTGATGTCATGACATACTGTGGTAATTCTTTTATTTAATTTTCAATGAGAAGAAGTGTATATCCCCTATCAAATTGGAATATATTATTTTTTATTTAAGATTCTTCAAATGGAATGCTTATTGTTCTGCCTAAAAGAAAATATGAAATAAAGAAAAAATCATTGTGGTCATGTCATGATTAACAGCGAGATGCTGCTACTGCTCCAAATGTTGGGGATCGAGTACCTTATGTCATTATTAAAGCTGCAAAAGGTGCCAAGGTAATCTGTCTGGTTGTTTCAGATTTTGAGAACTGCTTAATGTCGTGTATGAATCAAATTGAATGGCCGATGACAAACAGGCTTATGAAAGGTCGGAGGATCCCATTTATGTGCTAGAAAATAGCATACCTATAGATCCTCACTACTACCTAGAAAATCAAATTAGCAAGGTTAGTTTGGTATTATATCCTATAGCTTGCATCTAGTTGATACTTTGTTCTACTTGCTTTTAATTATAGCATTTCATCTGCAGCCACTTTTAAGGATTTTTGAGCCCATTTTGAAGAATGCTAGTAAGGAACTACTTCAAGGGAGTCATACAAGATCTATTTCTATCTCTACTCCTTCAAACAGTGGTATAATGAAATTTGCTAAGAAGCAACTGAGTTGCATTGGCTGCAAAGCTCTAATCAGGTACAGTTCAAATGCTATGCTCTTCTCCTTTTTCCTTAATTGACATGTAAATCTTTCCAGCTTCTGCTTTCGTAGATGTTTTTATACTCACCGTAGCTAGATTTGATTTTAATGAATGGTAATGTTGATAGTCCCAATGAACAGACAAATGAAGGTACCTCTTCTACAGCTGTCCATTCCTTCTACTTGGATGCATTCTTTTGCTAATACTTATTCAGGCCTACAACCTATGAAATTCTATTGGAGAGTGAATATACAACACTTGCCGTACTGAAGCATGGGTTTGAGCATTTGACATTCAATAAAGAATTTACATATAAATGACCATTTCTGATGGTAGATTATTAAGAAGGAAGTAGAAAACACAAAATCCTGCACAAAATGCATCTTTAGTCTGTATGTTGAGGGCCAATGATGTCACCATTGAGATGAGATTGAAAACAAATAAAGGGTTTTGACTCCTGATTTTATTCATGCATTTATTCATTACATTTTTTAGGTGGGGGAGGCGAGGTAATTGTATTGCTTTTATTGTGAAAATCAATGTCAAGATCATTCTCAAATGGATGCATTTTTATCTATGGATATCTCTGAAATTTGAAACTAGTGTGGGAGTATGCCATAGAGATGTCATTTTTATCTTGGTGAGTGTGACAAACAACTCTAGAGATGTCATTCTTTGCTACCTTTTTTTTTATTTTTTGAGGGCTTGAGAACTTAGACAATTTAGATTGACTATATTCATCGGGGTGCTTATGATGTTAATACTATCAAATTAATCTCTTTCACATTTTAATAATTGGCATTCACAGTTTTATTTGATTATTTTTCCCTTTTGATAAATATATTTTCTGTTTGCTAATCCTTTTAAAAAAAATAAAGATGTGCAAGGGAATGCAAGGTTGAAACTTACATCCTAAGGAAAGAAATCCAAACAAATCCACAATCAAGAAGCAGACCCCTACAGCCACCTCACCCCACACCCGCCTTAAAAAAAAAAAAAACTCTACAATTATATTGGGGATGGGTTATTATCACTCTTCTCCCCCACCCATACCTTTTAAGCCCAACACCCTCCCCATCCTTATCTGACGTGCGATGGACCTCTGTGACATTCTCCCCCACTTGAATCTGCGATGCCTTCTTCGTGGTTAGGCCACCCTGCCTACCAGTCCACCCTATCGGCAGGACCAAAAACGACCCGGACATCTCTGTGTGGGTGCTTGGCATGACACCGGATAAGGGATTGGATATCCTCTGATACCACTTGTAATGGGCCGAGCGCTTGCCATCCTACCAAAAAGCTTAAGCTTTTAGGTGGTGTTGCCTACCCACCCTTTTAATTTCAAGCCTTCCCATCCTTATCCGATGTGGGATAGACCCCTGTGACATTTCCCTTGAATTTCTGAAAATATGTATTGTGTTTTCAAAATTTTGTATTTTTAATGCATAGTTTTTCTTTCCCTCTCTTCCATATTTGTTCCCTTTTTTTTTAATCTTATGATTCTTCGTCTATTTTTTAGCCTTTGATCCTGAAGAACCTCCATCAATTTAGTATAGACTCCCAGATTTTACAATTCACTTCTAGTACTCTCTCTCTCAAGATGATACGACTTTCTATTCCCCAGAAAATTAACCCTCAGCAGTAATGCCATTGCTATTGGCAAACACATGCATTGGTTGAATGCAAGGGTCTTCTCTGCCATTCTGTAAGCTGCATTTGTTGTGGCAAGGTTGCATTGGATTTTGGAGTAGCTGTTTCTTTTATATAGGATTCCCACTTAGGTTTGCTCTGAGTCTTGATATGTTTTGGGCTTTCTGAAACAGTGGGTTGCCTTTTGGAGTCTCTCTCTCTTCCCAAGATTGTGATTATACACCACTGGGCCATTAGCCCGGTATGACCTCTCCTTCCTCAAAGGGGAGGTGAGGGGAGGCCCCTACCTTTGAAATTATTCGGTTGAGAGCTACTTGCTGGACATTTTTCTTCGCTGCAAATTGTGGGTGCAGGGTAGAAGGTGCTGGTGAGAGTGCTTATGCGGCTCTCATTGCTGCATCTGCAGTTCCAGCAGCTTCTTCTTCGTGTTGATGATGTTCGGGAGTTGGTGGAATTTGTCTAACTATAAAAAAGGGAACATCCTAGCATTTTAATGTCTTGATGGTGTCTCACTAAGGATTGAGGAACTTGAAATCTTTCATAGTCATAAAGTTCCTTCGCATTTAATTCCAACATTGGTTTGTGAGGTATCCACAATTGATATGCTCTGATACGAGTTAAAGGATGTAGGATTGATATGTAAGAGCATGTGCGGTTAAGATTATATATGGATACTGTGGAAATTCCTGATTCCTGATTTTCAGGGATACCGCTGCAGCAATTAGGATTTTAATATTAGTTGACTACCTTAATTTAGGAATAAGGAGATTCTGGAAAATTCCTGATATCTCTATTAGTTTGTTTCCTATTTTGTAGTTTCCTATATTTGTATTTGGCTAGTTTCCTGATTTTGTGGTAATTAGTTTCTTGTTACCGAATATAGTGAAAGGAACTTCTCTTCCTTCCATTATATATAGGCTGTAAGTTTATCATTGATTAAATAAGAGAATTATTTTCTTCTCTAAAATCAAGATGGTATCAGAGCCACCTCTGAACCGTAGATAGATGACAAAATACAGGATGACAATGGCTCGGCAAAGTCAATCCCTCTCCGAAGTCACCTCCCATCTTGAAACCTCAGCCGCTGGCAACAATGGAGGAGCAATGGAGGATCAGTTGGCAATTTTCTACCCATTACAGGGCACAAACTCAATGGACAGAATTATCTTCAGTGGTCACAATCAGTAATGATGTTCATTTGCAGAAAGGGAAGAGACAACTACCTCACCGGAGTAGCAGCCCCACCAAAAAAAGAAGATCCGAAGTACATAGCATGGAAGTCAAAGAACCACATGGTGATGTCCTGGCTTATCAACTCGATGACAAACGAAATAGGAAAAAATTTCCTATTGTATGGGACCTGCGAAGGAAATCTGGGATGCAGCCAAAGAAACGTATTCTAGCTTTGATAACTCATCTGAACTATTTGTTGTTGAAAGTATTCTTCACGATCTATGCCAAGGAGATCTCACGGTCACTCAATACTTCAACACTCTCACACGGAATTGGCAGCAATTAGATATGTTTGAAGAATACGATTGGAACTGCCCAGAAGATGGAATCAAATACCGAAAAATCATTGAAAAGAAAAGGCTCTATAAGTTTCTGTTGGGCCTCAACAAGGACTTTGATGAAGTTCGAGGAAGAATCATGGGGCTGAAAGCGCTACCTAGCATTCGAGAGGCATTTT